>JAUTXW010005372.1:0-47500 GCA_030620095.1 Kuschelorhynchus macadamiae
TTGATGTCTGAAACTGTAGGTAATTTATCTCATAAAAAAACAGGGCCGCAAATGCCTCGTACATTTCCAGAGATTTAAAAAAATCTAAGAGATCAAAAAGTTATATAATATAATAAAAGACTGAGGAATTTGATTTTCTTGAAAAATGGCCAGCAATGTTATAATAAAAATTTCGGGATGGTTAAAGGATCCCAACCCCGGAATTAATTTAGATACACTACCGTCCAGAGGTTTGGACCGTAACTTTTAAAACTCCCTACATAATCCAACAAAATGTATATTCTTATGATCTGCAAAACCTGATATGTACATCCAATAAAAAAATGTATGGGGTAAAACTTAAAAAAAACGTTTGATATGGTGTTAATTTTTGATTCAATCTCTGCATTAGAAATATTTTTTAAAGGGAGATTTTGGAGAAGCTTATGTATTAAAAAAATGTGTCAGGTAGACTGTTGAAACCTACAAGTTGATATCTAAGAAATTATAAAATAATCAAAAAAAATACACCTATTAAAAAAAATGTCAAAAATCTGTCAAATTCTTTTTTTTTGTAGTTTTACTAAGGACTGAATTAATATAATAATCAAAAATAAAAATTGTTTTGGTAGTAAACTTTCGGATCATATATCAAAGCCTTCTTAGCTTTACGTCCAAACTGGTTAATAGCCAACAAAATTTGCGATAACTCTATTTAAAATCGGCAACTTAATATAATTTCTCGTAACAAAAAATAATCCACTTTCAATTCGCGTGTCCCACTTAAATATCATCACCGTTTAGTTGATATTGATTAACAGATAAAAGACTTCTGTCTGGCATAAATGTATCACCTCAGTAGCAGCCAAAAAATATTACTATATATATATTTTTTCATTTTTTTTCTTTAAACTTAGACCAAAAATTAAATTCTAAACGCTTTTTCTTCACATTTTCTATATATGCTTCTTTGAAGATATTTATTAATTATTTGAATTTACTGCCAATTCTCGAATTATTTTTAAAGTCTGTTGAAGTATCTAACTATACTTATTAAAAAACGAAACTTAGGCCGTTTCTTTAATAAAAAAATTCGTTTGTTGGGAACATTCTGGTACACAATATTGTTAAAATTACCTTTTTCTCTCAGTACTTTCAGAGTTTTTATCAGCGTACCCAGAAAGAAGGAGAGAGGCGTGAGCCGGAATTTGCAAGGCGAACTACTAGAACTGTTGTCCGCAACCTTCCAGCACGATCCTGCTGTTGAATCAGTCGGCAAAGCAGGTGTGATCGTTGGTGGAATTAAACAAGGAAAAAGACGCAGCAGCTCCTCATATGCTAGCGCAGCTTTTGCCATAGCTACATGTGCTGCTGATAATCCGCTTTCGATACAATACACTAGACATGTTATTCCAGTGGAAGACAGGTCAAAATCCTTGGAACACATCGTATCGACAGCAGCGATCATGAGAGTATTAAATGTCTTAAGGTAGTATAATTATATTATTATTATCATACAGAAACACATACCTACCTAGTCAAGAATTTCAGAGAAATTTTAGATAATTTAAATTGGTTTGACTTGATTCAGATTCGCTTTTTAGGCTTGGATTTTACCAAAACTTTTTTTTATTGAAAAAAATTAAAAGACACATCGATATTTAGGCAAAGATAATATATGAATAAATATAGGACCGCCGGCGGAATTCCTTTTATCGTCGCTCTGCTTGACGTCGAACATTAAATTAGCAGGGTTGCGATGTTGCTGGTTGTTACTTTATTTCACAGTTCCGGTGCCGCTTTGGCGTTTCTATTTAATTAACTGGATCGGACTAAGTATTTTTCTGCATTTTTACTAAATGTGAAAAATAAATAAACAATTTTGAATTTTACCTGATGAATCGATTACTAACAGTACTTAACAGGGTTTCTTATTTATAATTCAGAAGTTTTAGTCATAAGTTTGACATTAAAAAATATTGATATGAGTAGTGAAATAAAAAAGACTGACACTGACAGTGTTTTTATGTATATTTGTAACTGGCTATACCAGCTTAAAAGATACAACAAATAATAAATACAAAAGTTTTAGGGTTTTATTCGAATTGTTTATACTCCACAAAAACAAACGTATATATTACTGAACGCGCTTGGCCAATACGTCACAGGACCCAAAATAAGCCAATATTACAGAATCTTCTGTAATTTACAAATTAGGAAAGTTTTTTTTTACCTTTAATTAATTGCCAATTATATGTAACTTTTTTACACTATTACTATATACTTTTTATACGGATTTTTTTGATTTTTTGAGGCCTTATTTTTGGCATTATGTCGCAAATTGTTCTAGGTTTATTAATCTTCTAAAAATGTTTAAACGATTCTTTAGAGAACAGTGTTATACTGTTTTGTTTGCGTTTCTGTTGATAGTTTGAACAATGTCTAATATTGTTTTATTAAATAGATATCTTCTTGCAGGTAAATATACTAGGTTTGATAACTTTTGCGTAATACTTAATTTTTTTACTCTTAAATTGTCAGCTCTTAAAGCTCTTCCTTCCAACTACTCTTCATCTCTTTTGAAATTTGATTCAGGTTGGTAAGTTACAATAAATAAAATAAGATAAAAACATATTAACGGAATAGCCATTTACATTTAATTAGCGCACATAATAATATGTGAGAAAAAGAATGTTTAGGAAAAGTTTAACTTTTAACAAATACTGGCGGTTCGAAGGAAACCCTAAAATTCTTTGTTTAAGATTTTTTTTATATCTTAAAATAAAGATTGAACCTCGTTTAAAGTACAAATGGAAATATGTTTTCATACAAAACTTACAACTAAAGGTCTACTGAACCAAAAGCAAGACCGGGGGAGCGGCTGCGGTGTTGCAACAAAAAGTTCCTCCGCATTTACCGACGACGGGTTTAGTAGGAGCTGTATGTTTATGTCAAATGTTTATTCGGATCATGTATAATTAATATACATCTTCATCAGATGAGGAAGCACTTTTGTTATTAACAGAATTAGTTCTCGTTCTGCAACCTTTTCCGTTCGCGGTGTCCCACGTTAGTCTGAGTAAGCCTTAAAACTTCTGAATTATAATTCAAAAACTCAGTTAAGTACTTTTTAATTGTAAGTAATAGATAAATGAAACGTAACTAAACACTGTTGGTTTTGATTTTACATTTAATAAAAAATTAAGAAACACACCTATTCTTGTCCAATTACTTAAATAGAAACCCCAAAGGGACATTGAAATAAAATAACAACTGGCTACATCGCAATCCTGCCAACTTAAATGTCCAAAGTCAATCAGATTGGAGGTAAACGATAAAAGGAATTCCGACGGCTATCCTATCTCCAACAATACTTAACTTTTGGTTTTGAATCGAAAATGTTTAGTTTCATCTTTTGATGATAAGAGGGCAACCAGAGCTGAAATAGTTACTGAAAAAATGTATCTAGATACAAGTTACTTTTTTGAAAAAGTATCTTAGATGCTTTCAAAAAGATACATTTAATCAAAAAGTAACTAAGTTCCTAGTATCTGCAAGTTACTTTTTAAAAGTAACTAGTAATTCTAAAAAGATACCTTGTTTTCTGGGTTTAACATAGTTAGTATAACTATATTAAACACAATATCAGGTACTTATTAGATATTTAGATATCTATAGTACGTATGATATAACTTAACAACAGAGTGCTTTCCAAGGCATCAAAAGCCAATTATGGCAAAGAAATTATCACAAAATATGGGGCTCCAGGCTACTACTTTCTTATACTAAAATACACGTAACAAAAACATACATTTAAACTTGTAAAAGTAGTGAAAACTGTATGTTATACTCCAGGCGGTGGGTCAAAAAATCATATGAAAAACGGGAAAAATTAAACACTATTTTTTGTTTGTTTAATGGTTAGATTTAGATAGTCACGAAAAATATATTAAAATTTTTCCCACCCCCGATGAAATCGGGACCCCCTAAATATGCAAATTATGTACAAGAACTTGGTTTTTATGCAGTAATTCATTTTCTCTTTGTAATACTGTAAATATGACAAAATTAAATCTTATAAAATTCTCTACAAAAAAGGTTTTGTACACTTTTTACACCAGCACTATCGCCGTAGCAACCGCTTTAATTAACCTACATAGCACACCTAGCAATACTCCAGTGAATAAAAACTGTAATTAACGACACGCATTAATCCGCTGAAAGTGGCTGCTATAGGGATAGTGCTGGTGTTACGTAAAAAGTGAATAGAAACTTTTTGTTTAAAATTGTATGAGCTTTTATTTTATATACCACCATATTTATCGTATGAAAAAGATAAAACAAATTATTGAACAAAACGTAACTTCCATATATGTATATTTAAGGGGTCGCGCTGTCGTCAACAAGTGGTAGAATTTGTGATATGTTTTTCGTGACTTTCAAATCTAATTATCAAACTATTAATACCTCCAAGAGTATTAACATATAGTTAGAATTGTTGTCTTTAAAAAAAATAGTATGTATTATCAATCATCACTTTCTTGGTAATTGGTGACAAAAAGGAATAAAGCAAAGCGGAAATGTTCTTATACAATATGTGAAGTAAGGTGTGTTTAAAATATAAAATGTGTTCAAATCTAAAAAACTTTAACTGCAAAATATAAGTTTTTTTTTTAAATGGCACTAGTGCATATTTTTTCTTTAACTTATAAACTGTCACACAGACATCAAATGTTCTTAAGTGTTTCCTATACCAAATTCTAGTAATTTTTCAGTTCTGTAAATTTTGTTAGTTTTTTAATCCGCCTGCTTATTTTTATTTGCTGTAATCACAGTAGCTACATAAAATAACAAAGCAGGGAACAAATTAATAGGAGCAAATTACTTAATTAAATAAAACTTTTAACATAGCAATTGATGAAGGTAATTTTTACTCCTAAAATATTTTAAAAAAGACTATGTAACACAATCTACATCCTTCATCATTGTTCTCTACCTCATAAAGCAAAAAAGTTAAATGGTAGTCCAATTTATACTCAATATCCCTGTATATTTATCCTTTAAGAAAAAAAGTTTTAAAATTATACCCAGAATTCAAAAATTAATTAATATATAGGAAGTTCCATTTAAAAAATAAAACTGCACTACTTTTTTGACCCACCTGTTTACGCGGAAATATTTTACACGATGCACAGTTGGTCACTACATAATATTTCAAATGTGTTTTATTGCCAAATTTATTCTATAAAGCATAAACAACGCAGGTTTGTTGACTTACCCTGTACATATTATTTAGCTTCCTGGCAAATTTTTATTACTTACCCAACTAACTTACTACCTAAACTCTACCTACATCTTCATATTAATCACCTTTACAAATAAATATATTCATTAAAAACTCTATGTATTTCAAAAATCTAATATTCGAGGTAAAATTAGTAATCTTATTTATATGATTTATAAAAAGCAAACAAACTGCACTTTACGGCTTGTTACTGCAAATCAAGTAACTAAACTAAAATTAGCAAGCACACATATCAATAGTTTGCTATGCTTCCTTTTGATATGGAAGTAAAAATGATAGAAGGGGTAGTATTAAAAATTTGGTGAAACTACCGTAATATAAAAAAGTGCCGATAAAATCAAACGCCATCAAAAGTGAGCGGCAATAAAGCGTGGCTTTCACGCTTTATACTGGTTCCAAAGTTTTTATAGGATTTATACGTTGAAGTTGCCCAGACTGATAAATATGTAACTGTGATACTCTTTTGTAACTAAACTTAACTAAAGTTACATTTTGTAACTGAAGATACTTTTCGAAAGTAACCGTTACAAAAAAGTCAACAAAAGTATCTAGTTACAAGATAATTTTTCCATAATTAAAAATGTAACTAAGTTACTTCATATTGTTACTTAGATATTAGATACTCCAAGCTCGAGGGGCAACCCTAGCAACAAATATAAAAATTGTTTTAAATTGTCTTTGTTTAAATGATATTTATTGTATTCATGCAAAAGTATTTTACATCTACTTATTACCAACTTTAACATACTGTGGTTGTGAAAGACATCAATGAATTTTTCATTTTTATTCGTCTTCTGGAATAGCAATCATTTTAATTAAGTTTTCAGTTTCTTTAAACAACAAATATTCTTCAATCGGACTCTCTCTGTTTTGTTTCGCGTTCTGATCGTTGTTCGATAGAAAGCATTCAGCTCATGGTTTAGAAAATCAATATTTTCATTAGGGATGAGTTTAATTATCTAGATTGGAAACAAAGTGTGGTTCCCTTTTAATATCGATAAAGACACTGTTCTTTGGTAAGTATGGCTATTTCTGAACAAAGAAATGTATATTTATTATTTAGTTAGGTTTTAAACTATCGGCAACATTATTTTCCTTTTTAAAGTAACAATACTATATTTGAAAACGTCCAAATTTATCATCCGGAGAGGCCACAGTGATGGCGATACACGTTATGAGATTTTTCGTTTGTTTAATAAAGTACATAATTTTAATAAAATAGTTTTTTACTTCGTGTCAAAAATGTCAGTTCTGGATTGCCATCGAATATCGACCGAATCAAAATCAGTTTTTCAAACATTTATAAAAACGTCTTTTTAATTATCAGCCGTTTTGTTGTTGATATTCATTACGTGTTTTAATAAATAAATCTAATATATTTTTTTAATAACTAATTTTAACATTCACAGACACTGGATCTCAAAACAAGGGAGGGACTTTGAAATTAACGCAGAACTGAAAAAATTAACAAAGCAATTTCTTGAAGAAGTTCGTACGCAACCAGGCTTAACAGGCGTCGAGTATAAAGCTGCTGCTCAACTGATAATGCTTTTACAAAAACAAGATGAAGATAAAAAGCCACTAATCGATTTGGCTAAACTTTTGACCCCACCACTAGTAAGTATGTAATTATGTCGCCGCTGCAAATACTTATGCTCCAACTGGCGTAACACCAAACGCCATTATAATTGTGTGGAGGCATATTTGTTTGTAATGATTCATCAATTGCTTATATTGGCCGAGAATAGTTTTGTGGCATATCAAAGGGATTTACATGTCGCAATGCCAAGTTGAACTATCATGGGCCTATGTGAATGACTTCACAATATTGACAATACAATGACCCATGGTGGGTAATTAGGCGATTGGCTATCATGAGTACCTACCATTATTATGCAGTCATCCATATACGCAGTTTCCCTAATTTTAGTTTTAATTTTCATGTCAGTGCGTAAATTGCCGTATATTTTACCAAATATCAGGATATTGCCACAATTTAGCAATTATTTTTTACCGTAGTTATTAAGTAAATTACCAATTAATTACACTCCTAAAAATGTTCGGACAATAATATTTGACATGCCTTATATTTTTCTTCCAAAGTGACCGGTGATTTTCGACTTTTCTTAAGTTTCATAAAAAAAATAATTTTCAGTTGACGCAAGAAAATTAAATAGCATAAAAATGAAAGAAGCTAATAATATTTGAAGAAGGTATGTTTACTGAGATAAAGAAGAACAAATGTCGAAAATTTTACTTTTTCGATGGTTTTCCATCTTTTTTACCTCGGTGACCACGCAATAATTTCCATTTCGCTTACATTAGAAGCGCCTTCTTTTGACCTGTCTTTGAGAAACTGACAACATGGCTATTGTCGTCTAGTATGAGCCATCACGGGCAATACAAGCAAATGTTCTCTCCATACAATAAAAAAATAGGGTTTGGTAGCACATCGAAGTACACAATCTGAAATATACTTTAAATGCTCTTAGAAATATTGATGCATGATGGATCATAAAATTCCATTATTAGTGCCTCGCTCGTGAACTTTATATTATTATAATGACAGCCTGGAGCATCGAAAAACGTTCAAGTTTAGAGATATTTAATCCAATCGGATATAATAACCAATCATAGGCTAGCGTATGAAGAAGCAATTGCAATTGTTATAAACTAATATTGTGAATTAGTATAGACTGTTTTTAGCTACCAAGCATCGAAAATATCGATACACTCTCTCCACTGGAAATAGCTGAGCAAATGACATATCTTGATCATCAGATTTATATGCGGATAGTTCCTGAGTAAGTATATTAACCTACAACTCTGCAAAATTTAGTTTTTTTAGTAAAGTGTAATATTATTTTGTAATTTTTTTTCTTCTGGACATATGCATAGGCGCCGACTTCATAGTGCGCAAGAACCCAGAGCAGTTTATTGCATATTTTAAGATAGGGGTTTTCCTTATAATTTGGCCCGCTTTTAAAGGTGTTATTGGAAGGAATACAAAAAAAAAGTTTATATAAAAGTTAGTAGATTTTTTACGAAGATTTTAAATATAACATTTAAAAAAACAACTGACAATCGGAAAATAGAAAAACCGGAAAAATCAAATTTTTTCAATTGGAATAGACTATATTTTATTTAAAATAAAAACTCTCCTCGTGTTCCTCTTTTCAGAAATATAAAGTTTGTCTATGTTTGGATAAGAGCTTTCTGTAATAATTCGACTTTAAGGGGGCAGTTGCAGTCAATTAGCATTGAGAAAATATCGCGTAAAATGACCAAAAATAGGTTGTTTTCTGTGATAGTCTGTGAAGTTATAAAAAGGAATTTGAGGATGAAAGTTTAACACATATCTTCTAAAACACTTCTAAATTAAATTGAGTATGTTGAATTTTTCATTTTAGCCTTTACAAGTAAAAAAAAATATGTTTATATGTCTAGTAATTTTTCGAAAACAATAGCGGTACTAACCTTGAGCTTTTCTATGCTCAGAAGTAATTTCGTCAAATTCCAAAATACTCAAATTGGAGAGCATACATATAGGTACATTTCTGAAAAAAAATTGATCCGAAAAACCTAGTAGTTTTTTTCCAAACTATCACCAAAGTTAATTACTAAAATCTTGGAATGTTTTTGGGAGAATACGTTAGGTTGGCAATTGCAGTTGGTAACAGGTAAAGTTTGAACCACTACCGCAAGAGGTCGGCCCCAATTTTTCAATATTTTCTAATGGAAGGGAGAGCGCAATGACGTCAAAGAAAATGGAATTCCGATCGCGTGTTGTCAATAACGTCAGATAAATAAACATTTATCTCTCGCATGGTCTTTCGTTTATTTTTTGAGATTCTAGGGTTTTTCTTTTAAATAACGTTTAGAATATTTTATAACATATCATGCTGGAAAAACTAAGTAATCAGTAGATTTGGGCAAATGGAAAAACATATTTTTTTAAACAATATTTGTATTTTAAGGGCGAAAATCGATCTTTCCTTGAACTATGTGGGGAAGAGGAAATTTATGTTTAGGTCATATTTTAGTTTGTTACGGTGGGTTCGTGTAACAAATTTTAGTTTTATCTTTTTCTTTAGTTAATAAGAACCGTTATTGGTTGTTTTTTGTCATGTAACATAAAAAAAATCAATCAAACTATTCTTAGTGACAAAAAATTATGCCAAATACTACATTTTGGAAAGGATTTCTTAACTCAAAATTGTTCTATTCTAAAAAATAGAAATATATAGATTTATTTGACCCTTCGCAAAGAAAACGAATTGATGTTTCATATAAGTATTTAGTAAGGTATACCTAACTGGACATTTAATTTCAAAATAAACAACAAGTTTATAAAATTTCCTGCATGCTTTTAAACGTCCTCAAATGTAGTTTATCATTTTTATATCGGGTATGCAAAATAGTCCATTGTATAAAAAACAAAATACGCCTTGAGCGGGTGAAAACCTTCTCCTTCAAACTGTTAAGAAAATAGGAACAATTGTATAGAATTTAAAAGTAAATAAGTACCTAAATGTACTATATTTCTGCCATAGCACAAAACATGAACAAGCATGTTGTTTCATTTTTTTTTTGCAAAATTACAAACAGCTTTTTATGAACCATGACCAATTATTTTAGCATAAATTAAGCACTGAAATTTATTAGTCATGAAGTGTTTTCAGGTATATCTGGGTAGAAGAGTGTTTTTTTCTTTATTTTGATTCCAACTTCTACAATTTGTTATAAAGGTCAGAGAAAAATAAATTTCAAATACAAAATTTTTAAAAATATCCCCAAGATTCTAAACATATTTAGCCTCGTTTGAAATCTTAGAATTGCAACGTCAGTAAAATGAAAATTGTTCTGCTTTTACAAAAATAAAAAATTGTTTTGCAAGTTTCTGATGGGATTTTTCTATCTTCTGATAGGTCTAAAAGATAGCAAGAGAAAATATAAAAAACTCTGTTTGCGGGTTAGTCATTTATTAGGAAATAATAGCATTTACATAAATGGTATTTATATATTACAATAGCATATACATTTTTAAGATTAGGAAAATAGTATCTATCTACAGTAATAATGATTTATTGAAGAAACCAATAGATCTTTTATTTTATATAAAATGTAGTTGCATAGTTGCTAACAGAACGAACTAACTATGTTTGTAGTCTAATTAATATATTTAAGCATTGATTAGAGTAAAAAAAAACAATAATTCAAATTATGTGCTCGAGTTGGTTAAAATATAAAATAATTATGTTTTTATTTTTGAACTACATATATAACCAAAGTAGAAATGAACATATTTTTTATTGGTATCCTAAAATTACTAAAGTAAATATTCCTAACTTACAAACCAGTAATTATGTTTTTTTTTTTGCTTATTGCATTTAAATAAATTATATGTAAGATAACATTTTAGTAGCAATTAAAAGATATTTTTTGTAGTTTGGCTGGGTATTCATGAGTATGCTATCAAACTGTGGAACTTATACACTACGAATGTATAGTAGGTATATTAAATTATAAAATTCTGAGAATAGTTTGACTTTCTTGGGTGTAGTGTAGTGTAGAGGTAACATTCAGCCTATTCTGAATGGATTTAAGTTAAAACCTCCATACTCGAACACAAAAACAGCCAAAGTCTTAGAAAGAGCCAGTTACTACTTAATATTTATATATATATATATATATATATATATATATATATATATATTATATATATATATATATATATTCTTGGGCATAGGTTAGCTCATTGAAAAGTAAAACTATAATTCATATCGACGTTTCGCTCATTATAGTGAGCTTTCTCAATTTTTTTCTTGGAACCATGTCAGAATAAATATCTTGAGAAAGCTCAATATAATGAGCGGAACGCCGATATGAATTATAGTTTTACTTTTCAATGAGTTAACCTATGCCCTTGGAAATAATTAACAAAATATTTATATATGGTTAAAGAAAAAAAAACACAAAATATATATATATATATATATATATATATATATATATATATATATATATATATATATATATATATATATTAGCTATTAACTGGCTCTTTCTAAGAGTTTGGCTGTTTTTGCATTGGAGTATAGAGGTTTTAACTTAAATCCATTCAGAATAGGCTGAATGTTACCTCTACCTTACATATAATATATATGTATATATATATATATATATATATATATATATATATATATATATATATATACTATGTACTATAATGTAACAAATAAACTTGAAAATCATACCAATATAGGTGAACAAACAAATTATTAATATAAAGACATGCCTGAGGCAAGCATCGGATAAATGGTCCTTATGAAATGTACACTCCAGAATGCTTCTACACATACCACATGGTATGAATTGGCAAACAACACAAATAAGTAGTAGTGAAACAATGCATTAATACTGAACCACTTATAGTGTATACAAAACAACAAACTCTCAATATAACATGACTATCAGCAAAAAAATTGGGATAGCTATGGGGTCACATTTATCTCCATTTCTAAGTATTCAAATATATCTACATAAAGAGATCTTATTACTAAATTCTGCACACAACAAACACGCCTACTCATACTCATAAGATGCATTAACTAGTCATGGGGATTTACTGCAAAAGCATAAACTGTTCTACTAACGATTACAAACTTAACTTAACTAAATCTATAAATTAAAGTATATTTTCCTTTTCTGCTTTCTTCATCGATGGTGAGATTCAAATAAGCAAAGCAAGGGAAAAGTGCATATAAAAAAAACATGTTTATTTTAATCATTATCAACTGTTGTCATACATATAAAAGTAAATTATAAACTATAGCTACTATTAAGACAAGCTACAGAACTCTCAAAACAGAACAGAAAAAATTTAGCAAGTTCTTTGAAAGAAAACATAATTGATGTACCACACCTTAGACCTAAAATTCTTAGTTATTGTTTTTTAATAAAAAAATCGACATTTTGTATATTTTGAATACGTACAAAGAAAAAAATGGTTGGAGATAAAAATAATATTTTAGTTTGCTTTAATATGATTTAAATGTTATCTTTTGAAAGAATAATTATATTACCTGATAATAATAAATGTGATTTCTTTTTATACTATATTTAATGTTTAGTCAAGTACTTAATATGTAAAAAGTCTAAATAAACAAATAGAATTTTGGGAATTTAATAGTTATAATAAAAAGTGTTTTACCATCAGGTATAGCAGCTAAGTGGTTAAATTCTTCATGAATAAAATTGGCAGGTTCCTTGATTTTTGCATTTGGTCTTGATTGTGCGAATTTCTGCCCTGCAACACTCTCTTTTTCCTTTCCATAAAGTGTGTAATAGGTTTTAAAATGCCTTAGATTTATAATGGAACTGACCAGGTTATTCCAGGAAGTGTTATGTCGCCTTTTACATACTGTGCCAAATACTGAAGCTGTTAATATGTATTTTCTAATTTCTCCCTAAAATGGATTATCCTACTGCCCAACTGTATTTCTTGAAGTAACCTAGAAAAATGTTCATATATTTAAAAATATTAGGGAGCATGTAATACACCAGAGTATTATATAGAAGTATAAATGAACAAAGCCTAACAGAAAATGAACACTATGCAAAAACATACTCGCAAAGAGAGATGTGCCAACTCAATACATAAATGCAATTCAGTTGTCTTACTATATTAAGTTGCCCCAGAATCTTAATACTCTATATAATATATTTCTAAAAATAGTAAAAACTATAGACTTTTGTGTTGTACCTCCCACTACTATTACAACCAGTATAAGTATAAATGAACCAAGCCTACAGAAAATGCAAGCTATACAAAAATATAGTCACACAGGAAGATGTGTCTACATTTTCTCTAAATCAATACATATATTGCTGCCCTTCAGCCTAAAATTAATGATGGTCAATGTAATTCTTAAGGAGGCAATGTCTAAAGTAAATTCTATATGAAATGCAGTATACTTCAGGCATCGTTGTTTAAAAATCAACTTTTCCTTCTGCAATCAATGTGTTGAATACTATTTTAATTAATAATTTTACTTAATTTTTCTTTTTTTCTTTAATTTCTACCTTGCGCGAGTCCCTCCAATGCATACCAAAAACAAGCTTAACATTGGATGGAAGTTACAAAATGAAAAACCTAATATTATTGAGATATAGTAAATATAGAGTAAAGAGAGAGAACAAAAAAGGCGAGTTTTAAAAAACTGTAGTTTTAATCTCTTGATCTAAACAAAAATAAAAACTTTTTATAATATGAATTATGTTGCCCTTCCGCCAGACGCCATGAAATGGATAATTATAATCCTAATAGTTTCAGCCCCTTGTCATCCAATCAAACTTGCAATGCTTGACCAAAATCGTCGTGAAATATATTTAAAATATCTATAAATATATTTTATTAATTATTTTCTTGAGCATAGGTTAGCTCATTGAAAAGTAAAACTATAATTCATATCGACGTTTCGCTCATTATAGTGAGCTTTCTCAATTTTTTTCTTGGAACCATGTCAAAATAAATATCTTGAGAAAGCTCAATATAAAGAGCGGAACGCCGATATGAATTATAGTTTTACTTTTCAATGAGTTAACCTATGCCCTTAAAAATAATTAACAAAATATTTATATTATATATATTACTAATAATATTAGTAAATTCAGTAATAATCAAGAACAAATAAAAGTGGTGTTAGAATTATACAAGTGTCAGTCTTCTTATATGCTGCTAGATTTGTTTTCACATCATCAAACTATATTTTTCTTCATATGAACCGCTTCCCTATCCTACATATTTTAACGGCCTATACCAAGACAAATTTTTACTTTTTAAATGTGGTTGTAAAACAGTACAACCAAGTGCCCAAAATTATGGAATAACGTTTTTACAGCCAACACCTTACATTTTGCCACCTTGCATTGTTTGCCCTTACAAAACATGTCAGGGCAAACACCACTTGTGCATGCATAATCTTTTTTTTTTTATTGTAATTTTGTCATGGTTTTAGAATCTACTTGAATCAAACCTTTAAACATTTTTTTCGTAATTCATTTTGGCACATTGTATTAGGAATAGTTTGACTAATATGTGATACTTTCAAATATTTTACTGAAAGATTTCTTAATTTGTACTCACAAAGATATCCCTGGAGACCTCGCTGGAGACTCATCTTGGAACTTTAAACTCTCAACATCATTGCCACGCTTCTTTGCAAAACTGGTTGAATATGTATGGCCTTTGTTAATATCATCCCTACAATAAAAGATGCATACATAGTAGTTGAAAGTGTTGTAATATTATCTATTATATCCTAACATGGTAAACTGACTGGTATACCTATGGCACTTATATGATAATGCCCAGGGGCATACACTTTTTTTTTTTTGAGGGAACTAAGTGAGGCTCCAAAAATAGAGAGAGCGGTGAAAGAAAAAAAATGTCAGGTGGATTTTAAGACATACATTTGAAGTGAAAAAATTGAAATAATAAGACTAAGATTCCAAAAAATATATTTCAATATAAAAATATATTTATTTTACTTAGGATAACTTTAAACAAATATATAAGTAATATCTATAAAGTAGTAAAAGTAATCAGATCAATAAGACTTATAAAATTTTTGGAACATTAAATTGATTAGTTGATATCTCGGTAATATAAGTTGTAGGATATTTTTTCTTGTTTGCAGTTTTAAGCGCATACTTAAATCATGCGTCTTTAAAGCCTTTTACAAATTTGAATAATTCAGGTTATTATGTCTGAAAAAATATTAAAACATGTTAAGTTATTTATTACATTGCGCTTTTGACTCTACATATTTAAAAATCCTAAGTTCAATTTTTTTTGAAATATGACATTTGAAAAATGACAATTTGATATTTAGAAAGGCTGTAAAATCAAAATAATTCTACATAGAGCAGAAATTGTATACTCCTACCTCAGTTTTGTATGATCTTTCTTATGGTCCCGTAAAAGGGAAGTATTGTAATCGTGATAAAATAACCCTAAGAGATTTTTACTGATGTTTACATTTTAGGGTTCCGGGATCCCAAAAAAAACATGTTTTCCCATTTCGATTGAGATTTAGAAGAGCAGAAATTATGCACTCCTACCTCAGTTTTATATGGTCGTCCGTGTGGTCTCGTAAGAGAATTCTGTATGAAGAAACTTGTTGGTAAAAGTGAATTTATCGATTTTTTTTTTATCAGAAAAACTCTTTCTTCTATTTAGACTAAAAGCGGATGCTATAAGAAAGACCTTCGAAAAGACCTTAAAAAACTAAGCATGTATTTAAAAAAATGGTATTATATTTAAAGAAAATTACCATCCATGTTAGCATCTGAACCTTGTATAATGTATATATAATGTTAAAAAGAAGCAATTAACAATATTACATATTTTAATATTTCTGCTCGTATTTCTGTCTAAAATGATTATTCAATTTTCATTGAATTTGTGTAAATCTTAGGCAGTTGTGTTGTAGACCAGATTTCTTACCATGTATACTTTTTTTTTCAAAAAATGGATTTAATAATAAACATGTATTTATTCCTGTGATATTTGTTAACTTGCACACTGCCTTAACAAATAAAATACCAGTTCTGGATGGCACAATTTCCTTCAAGTTGATAAGAAATATGACAATACAGAGTAATACCAGTAATACCTGGAATTTTGAACTAGAAACAATTCTGTATTAAAAAAAACATGCCAGTTAAAAAAAGAGGAATACATATTTGGATGCTTATTTACTTTACTTATTTTTGTTACATTTTAGAAATATTTTTAAATATACATATTGGTATAAAACGTAGTGGTGGTATCAACTTTTATTTTTTAAATAAAACATCAATTTCTTCTGGGTTTTGAATTTTGTCCCAGATTCTAGCTATTTGTATATAGTATCTTTACTTGTTTTAGAGATTTTGACTTCTGAAAATTTGTATTTTCATATTTGGAGAGGATGTAACATCACAAAACAAATTTCGCTTATTGCAAGAGATAGAAAAATGGTTAAATATAGAAAGTTTTAGACAATTTCGTTAGAAGCCTAATAGCACCTGCTGGCGAATTCTAGCCATTATGTTCTTGAGATATTTAGAAACGAATAAAATATTGCATTTTTAAAATTTTGCAGTAACTTTTTTAATCCTAAAATTTTTTTAAAGTTATAAACATATTGCCAAAACATTTTATGGTGCTGTCATATTTTGAATCTGATGTTTCGTAAATGAGGGGCCATCATCAACTTTTAAATACACACCTGGATTTTTTAATTTGTTTTGTAACAAACCTTTGCATTCCAAAATCCAACGATGTAATGCACTCATACATTAAAAGTATTTAAAATTTGAGGAAATCAAGGTTATCCCTCTCTCTCTAAAACATTGTCTCTTATGGGAAAATCTTAAATATGTGCTGTCCAAATATTAAGTCTGTTATATTATTAGTGTGGGAGGGTCAAATGCTTGTTAAAAAAAATTACATAAATTACCAAGCTTGTAAAAAACGAAAAAAAAAAGACTGTCAATTTTACAAGATATTACTATAAATTATATTTTTCAAATTGGACATCCTGACTATTATATGTCCCTCAAATGGGTCTCTTCTTGCAGATTATAATTATATCTGGTTCGATACCTATTCACTCCACTATATAATAGTGTTGCCCGTCTCTCTCTAACACACTGCCTCATATGGTTTTTCTTAAACTGATCGAGTGTCTTTGAAGATAAAGTCATTAAACCAGATATTATATTTATAATCTGCAAGAAGAGTTCCATTTGAGGGAAATATAGTATAGAGTGTGTGCCGAGGTGTGTCCGATTTAAACAATACAACTTATGGTGATATCTTGTAAAATTAATAGTCTTCTGTTTTTCTAATAACCAGAAAAAAAGTTTTAAGTAGCCCTACATTTGGTTTTTTGTTCACTCCGATAAGTTAAAAAGTAAAAAAGTTATTAACATTTAAAATGCTATCAAGATACACTGATCACACTGTACATACATAAATACAGTAACATACATTAGTACACTAAATTACTTGAGAAATGAAAACTAATATCCCCAATTTTTTCTTACTTTTCCAGCGATTCAGGAATCTGTATGTACATTTTTGGTCAAGATTGAAAATATATTAAATATGTTATATATGCATAGCCATGCGCAAGAATTATTTTCTCACTAGCAAGCAATGCCTTACTAAATTAGGTACCGATAAAAAGTTGCTTCCCAATAATTTTCTCTTTGTGATGTGATAACTGTGGGGGTATACGCTGTTAAAGCCAGCTACTATCTGCAAACAGCAAAACTTTCTAAGTGGAAATCACATAAAAAGGATCAATATAATACTGATAACTAAAAGCTTTATTCTTACACAGATTGTCATGGATCCGGTGAGTTAAATTGCATCAGTCAGCATTATCGGTGTACCACTATGAAAGTATTAGTGTTGCATAAAAAGTGTCTAATTTTATGAGCTTTTAATTTCTACCACAATTATATGACCAACAGGAAATAAGTTTTTATACCTACCGAATTACTATACCCCTGAAGGTTTTAATTTAATTAAATTAATATTACAAAACATATTTAAATTTTACAAATATAAAAACCGTAGGTATTTATGTGAATTTCAGAGAGAATTCACCTCATGTATAAAAATATGAATATGAAATAAAAATGAACCAGAAAATTCTAAGAGAATCGTGTTGCCTGGGTACCTATAAAAAACACATTTATTAGTTTTATTTATTTTCATCATTGTTTGAAAACAAAATAGTCTTCCTCCTTCAAAGTTGGGCTATTTTAAGTTTCAAACAAAAGATATGTACTTCAGAAATACATCCACCATGTCCCTTCTAAAAAATTACTATAGCATGGACATACAGATAAAAGTTTATATAAGTAGTCCCAAACGTAAAAAATATGTTGATATTTTTAATATGATGTACTGTAATCAGTAATTGTCCATTTCAAATTCTTCAAATTCATGAAGGGTCTCAAAATCGAGCACCTATAGTTATATTATTTGAACTTACCTTATTCTGCATTTTCCCAGGATTCTCACTGCAAAATTTTTTGCAGTTCGGCGCCGAGGTCTTCCTGCTCTCGTATTTTTACGCCCTTTACACTCATTACACATATCCTAATTACACAGGTAACACAGGAATTCATAAACAAATATCTAGAAAGCTTAGACATAGTCACAAGAGTGAGAAGTTCTAAACTAAACGTCGACGTTTTAAAAATACAAGTACTAGTTATTTTAAAACACACCTATAATAAACAAACAGGAAATTCTCAACCCAAGACTCAAGCTATCATAAAAATATAAGGAAACCAATATTCCGGGTATTTAGATATTAAAAAAACTGGTTTTTATCGGCAAACACCGAAAGGCGCCGAAAGTCGAAAGGCCTTGCAATTATTACTTCGGCTAGCTGATAAAAAACAGTCAATAGGGGAGATCATATTTATTATAGTCTGTAAAAGAGGTATTCTTTAACAGCACTCTGTCGTTTTATTTCATTTTGCAACAAAGATAGATATATCAACGAGGCAAGAAATACATGCCATGTGCAATATTTTGAATTTTCTATCAAAGGAATGTAAAAGTCCTAAAGTTATTTGCTTGGGATGGAGGGGATACCACAACGTTGCGTCACTGTTAAGCGTTTTCTGAAATATTTGAATTTTTCCGTTAAAAGTGAAACTACTTATTTGCATAGTATTTGATAGATTTTATGTAATGTTTGTACATAAATATATTATAAAATTAAATATTGAACGTGTTAATTTATTTATATGGCCTATTTTGGAAAAAATTAAAAAATAATCGGATTCCGACATTGATGCGTCATCTACAGAGTGGCGCTTGAGGTTTGAGTTCGAAAAATGAACACGAGAAATTTTATAGCGTGTATTTGCACTCTTAAACTTTCATTTTAATTGCAATAGAGCATCCCTTCGTTGGTACGGTAAGTAATGAAAGCCAGAATTTTATGAATATTTAATCTTGATTTAGCCATGGATGACGAGGAATAATAAAACAAATGAACTGATATATTAGGAAAAGTTTAAATATTAACACATCCATTATTAAAACAATCTTGGTACAGTTTACTTAAATTTTGAATTTCGTTGCTAATATAAACAGGACATTATTTATTTAAGATCAGAATTTCTTATTCAATTTTCTGCCTTAATTCTGCCAAATTATGTGTCCTATTTAAGTAAACTTTGTCCTTCAAGAAACTATCTAGTGGGGTAAGATCAGGGCTATTTGCTGGCCAGTGAATGGGTCGTGTCACCCTATCCACAAATTATACTAGTTATCAATAAGATGAGTCACCGTTTGAATGTTATGGGAAGGTGCGCCATCTTGATGCCAAATAATATCTCTATACTGGCGAATTGGAATATTTCCCAAAAACTCCTCTACTTCATGCCTTAGAAAGCTAGGTGCCTGTATGACGCTATTTGTTTAAGGTAGAAGGTAAAGTGCTTTTTACAATGTTTGAGTTTCTCTCATATATAGAGGCATATGTCTGATTATAATTCTTTTAACTGCAATATAGGTAGTATTATTTTTTTACTTTACGAGGTAGAAGGTATATGTAAACTAGGGTTCAGTAATTGGCGAGCATTATACGTGAAAATCGGTTTTATTTCCCGTCTAAATTTTTTTATCGACGAGAGTCCCAAATATTTACTTTGATTTTGCTATGCTACAATATTTGAATTTAAACTTAATGAGACGTACATCACGTTAAAATGTAACAATGTTAGCTAGTTAGTCTGACACCTGACATTTAATTTCTTACTCCGCTGCCATAATCTATTTTTTATGCGGTGAAATTCTGGTTGTCCGCAAAAAGTCCAAGTGCCGTTTCATATGGAGTGTATGGTTAGTACTGTATAGTACATTAGAGCTGTCACAAGTGCTGGCAAAAAGTATTGGAAGCACGAGCACCAAATACTTATGAAACCAACAAGACGAAGCAAGTAACAAATACCTTCAAAATTTAAAAGTATCTGAAGTATGATGTAACTGGTAATTGTACCTGATTTTTGTCAAATAGAGTAAGTGAAGTATTTTGTATGTATTTCAAGTAGCAGCATATTTATAGTAAAATATACGAACCACATCCAAAGGTCTAACATATATTTCAATCCGAATTTTGTTAACCAAATAAATGCAATTATAACAAAAATAATAAGTATATTGGTGGTGCAAACATGATATCGGAGGAGATGGAGATGCTTTCATCGGTATACGTGCGATTCAGAAGAGGTTTTATTTTTATATCTTTTAAGGGGGAACTGCACGCAGTAATATGGATCATTTGCAAGCTTTCCGGCGCTGCAATATTATGTTAAAACTATAAGGGATATTTATTAGCTTCAATGTTATTTTTTAATAGGGAAATATGTATAGTTGGGCGCTAAATGCGAATTTTTATGAAAAAATCAAATATAGAGTTATAAAATAAAAGTAGATTTGTCCATTTTCGACCATTTTTTGACCACTCTTTGACGCACATGCCTTCGCATATAATTTTTTTTCCACAAAATGGCTCTTTACCGCCTTACATTGATCCTTTGTCTACGTACCTGCAAAATTTGAAATAGTAAATCGTACTCATGTCTTTGTATTTCTGCAGGACGTGAACCCTTTTGAACCCATTTTTAACCCATTTTTAACCGAAATGAAATTTAAATTACCTATACATAACACATTTTTTTGAGGTAAGACGTACAGGAAGTTTTTTTCAATGCGTAGGTACCTGTTATCTTACTTTCAACTCGACTAGACCTTGTCGCTGGTGTTTCATTTTTTGCGTGCAGTTCTCCCTTAATATGTTGTATTTTTTCATATTTTCCAATATTAATATATTAGCCCTTTGTAGACGGGTTTTTTGTTTTTCTAATAACTTATCTTGCTATAGATATAAAAAAAGTTAAATACGAAATTTCTTCAAATTGTACAATTTTTTATAGTGTAATTTGCAAATACACCATACTAGTATATTTATAATTAGAAAGAATGGACTGAATATGGTAAGATCAAAAATGCAAAGTTCGAGTGCCGAGAAAGTGCACTCATTATATTTTGATAAGAATATTTCCCGAGTAAAATCTAATCAGGCTCCAGAGTAGCAACAAATAAGTAATTATTTTAAAACAACAGTAATAAATCAGCTTTGTTATTTCTTCTGGTTTCTCATTCCTTCGCTAAAAAGTTTTGAGTTACCATACCGATGTATGTCATATTTATACGTATTTTTTAAGTTAAATTACTTTTACTATATTTGTAGATGTGTTTATTTTGTATGCCCATGTTTTTGCCAAGGCTATTGGAAATATTTTATCCAAGTACACGATTCAACTTGCAATAATAATTTAATAACATTTATTCTGTGCAAATTTCACGCAGTTGATCTAAAACCTAACACCAAGATTATCTAACTCAACCAAAATTACTGGCTACATTTACATTATGCTTTGGTAGTGGCAAAAACTGATTGATTATAAGCCGAATATACATTTTAACAAATGGAAAATAAATGAGCCCCCAAATGCCCTAAATGGATCACAGTATCACGGCCTTTCAGTAGAGATCGAAAAATATGACCAATTTCTTAAAAAAAAAAAAACAAAATATAAATGAATAGGTGTCAAGCTAAAAATAAGTTCATATAAGTAATGATAAGTACATAATCTAAAGTCATTGTTACCCGGGACCAAAATAGGCCTCTTATAAGCAAGAATCGCAAACCGTTTGGAGCCAGTTTATACGGCTACCTGGCAGTTTGCTGGTGGGTTCTGACTGGTTTGAAATTTATTATAAAACAATGTTAATTTACCAATTTAATAATGGTGGTACTTGAAACACATATAAAGTACTTGTTACTTGGTTCGTCTTGTTGATTTCGTAAGTATTTGGTACTTGAAATACATCTTGTCAGTACTTGTGACAGCTCTAGTGGTAAATAAACAAATTAATATATTACGTTAGGTATTGATTTATTTTAAAATTTATAAACACTTTTAAGTATAAATATAATGGGTTTATGATGTAGTTCATCAAAAGATTTTATTGACATTCGAAAATGATTAAACAATCTTTAGAAGAAAATTCCTTAATACTGGAATATAATGTGACAATGGCACATGTCTCACTTTTTGTCTTTTCTTCTTCGCTTCTTAAACAATTTGATAACGGCAACAACGGCTTACATGCTGCGGAGAATAGATTTGGATACGCCTTCGCGCTCTCTGCACCTAGAAGCAGGCACGTCGAAACGAACTATCAGGGCTGATGGTCCTCATTGACGATCAGGACTGACCATACGCTCTATGTAATGCGGCACTAATTCTACTATTTTGGTTACAAATTAGCTGTTTAGATATTACTTGAAACTAACTAATTTTAGAGAACTTATGAATCATGCTTGGCTAAAACCCGACAAAGAAAAACGAGCCCCACATATCGTATTGATGACTAAGAGGTTTAACGATGTTTCGCGATTAATAGCTTCCGAAATAATTAGAAAATCGGACATGGATTCAAGGGTTGAAACAATAGAAAAATGGGCTGCTGTAGCCGAAATTGCCAGATGCCTACACAATTTTAATGGAATTCTACAAGTTTGTTCCGCTTTTACTAATTCAGCAGTTTTTCGTTTGAAGAATACTTGGGAAAAAATATCCAAGGCAGTAGGTATCATTTAGTTGTTAATTTTTTATTTTGCATGGTTATAATTCACAGAAACCACAATCGGCAAAATTATCGAGTAGATAAAAACCTATTGCTGTTGAAACCTCGTTTAATTTTATGGTAATTAATGTTATGCGATGAAGTAGACTTAAAAAAGTTTTTAAATATATACTTTAAATGTAGTGTCTTTATAATAACCTATACATAAATTTTAAATAGACAAAATATTAATTTAAGAAATTTCATTTAACACAATATTGTTAAGTCTTACTTCATAAAAATAAACAAAAACTTTAGAAGTCGATCTACTGTTCCATAAACAGTACAGTTAAAATGAAAACTGTTCTGGGATATCCCGTACGTTCACATGCAATGATGGTTATTAGATATATTCGCAGAAATGACTTGTTGTATGTCTAGACAATATTTTGAAAAGTGATCTTTTGTGATAGTTCTTTTTTTTGGAAATACGGTCTTGAATGAGTAAAGCTCGCATGTATATAACAAATTAAAATGTTATTTACTTTGAAGTACTTCTTTGTAGAGGTCAGTGAAAGTCAAAATCTATCTAGGAAATATTTTCTTAAAGTACTTCTTATTCTGTTTATGCATAATCTCGGCGACGAACTATTGCTAGATAAAATTGGTAAAAATAGGTATTACTTTCGCCGGTGGATCGGGCAGATTCCTAAACCTACTTGTCTTGTAAATATTAAGGCTCCTATTGGTCAGAAATCTTTGTATTAATTTACCTGGACGGAATAAAAACAGATCTTGTTTATTTTCAGACAAGCCACCTTAGCATAGTGGTGTGGTATAACGGGTGCCAGTCGACACTCAAAAAACTGCAGATCATTTTTTTTATTTTTTTTTTAACTAAACCTCATGATTTCGTAAATAATAATGTTTTAATTATCGGACTGTGTTTTCGGTTAGCTAGCGGTTAGGCTCTTTTGTTTTGATGTTAAAAGCATATAGGAGCTATAGGAGCCTTGACTACAAGTCAAGTAGGTTTTGATATCACGGCGGCTTGTCAAGTGTGTGTAGCGGTCAGGTGGCATTTAATATTCACGGGGTTTAGAGCCGCCGATGATATTCTTGAAAAAAAAACTATCATTTTTAGATAATAGATGTGATGCGTATTATTCTATACCATCATATAATAACCTCGTTGGATGGTCAAAAGACATGAGTTCTTAATGGATTAAAAATTAATTGATATAAAAATAAATTTCAAAGCAAGTAGGTATAAACTAAGCGCCTTTTTAATGTATCCAATTTCACCTAATTAGGTCCAAAATGTACTTATGTACCACAACAGCAAAAATGTGTACAAATGTACCAAAACGGCAGCACTGACTATAGGCCGCTACCAAGAATGCTGAGATTTATAAATTCTGTCAATTATAATATGTTCAGAGACCAACACAATTTAAGAGAGAAATATATAAATCACCAATAAATTGCACAAACTCTATTATCAAACGACTGATGATGGTTACGGTCAATTTGACACATATTTCTAAATTAAACAGGGATGTTTAATTTAGAAATTAATTAATTAGGCCGTAAATTTTCTTTCATTTTACTCAACATCGATGCTCTGCTAAAAGTCTCCCCAAATCATATTAAAAATAGTTAGAAATGTTTATATTGACTTTTTTTCTATAAGAATTTATCAGACTTTTCCTGATTTTGTATTTTTAATTAATAACATTAATTTTACTCTTTTAGTCGAAGCAGTTAATTGAAAAGCATCAAAAGATCGTGTCAGCGGATGGGCGGTTTAGAGCACTTCGGGAGGCGATGCATAAATGTGACCCTCCATGCGTCCCTTATCTTGGAGTATATCTGACCGATCTCTCTTTTATTGAAGAAGGTGCACCGAACTTTGTGGATGAAAATCTCTTGAACTTTTCGAAAATGCGGATGGTAAGTTCGTTTATTTTGTGTTAAGAAATCATCATTCTTGGGTTTAAACCGTGTCGAATTGGAATTACTTCCCCACGATCGGAGCTGCATAAGGTCAAAACATTGAATGAGCTCCGATGTTCAAAGTTCAGGTATTTATACTCGACCTGTGCCCAGCGTGACACACTATGATGATTATTATACCGTCAGATAGTACATCGATGTTGAGTAAAATGAAAGGTGTCAGTTGTCCATATTTTCACACAAGCTGTGTTCACTAAACGATTAATTAATAGAACCAGGTTTTGGAAAACGGTTTTGGAAAACCAAAGAATTGAGTGTTGCAGGTGGCTAAAGGCTTGAAATAAGGGCGCAATCTTGTTAGGAAAAATTGAGATATTGACCCATTTTTATACACAAGCTTTGGTTTTCCAAAGCCAGGTTCTATTAATTAATTATTTGGTGAACACAACTTACGCGAAAACATAAGTAACAGACACCTTTTATTTCTGTTAAGGAAAATCGAATTTTTCATATGTCATCCCCAGGGCCGTAAATTTTCTTTCATTTTACTCAACATCGATGTACTTTTCAACCCTCTTCAAGGCTTTGTGCGAAAGTGGGGCACCTAAATCTGGGACTGTGAATTACATCTTTTGGTGACCTTAAGCATTGCCCAATCTTTTTGTGTGTATTAAAAATCTCCGCAGAATTATTGCAAGTTTATTTGTGGTACCCTGGTGAAAGGTAAAGCTGCCCTACCCTTGATGGTTGACGTCTATTATTATAATACCTAATCGAACGCATAATATCTTCAGTGCAACATCCGTTGATTTTAAAGCTTCAGTCAGTTTTTCTTTCTGTTTCGATTGGAATTGAACTTGCATCACATTTTGAGGAAGCCATAAAACCTAATGAATTGATGGCCGATTGTTTTTAAGATGAATGATGGTGAGAACTGAAATTTAAACATTTATTCCTAATTGTCGGTTGCCGGTAACAGTAGGGTGCCTCTTTCTTTTGTACTAAACACATCAAGGAAGGGAATGGCATCATATGACTCAAATTTTATAGTGAATATGAATTATAATGTTGGTTTAGTTAACCCAAAAATGAGACCATGTTACGAGAGTCAACGTATCTAAACCAACATTTAGGTTTTAAAGAAGCAGAATTTAAACCAGTTTCCTTGAAAATGGTCGCCCTTGTTGAAATATGATAAATGACTTAAAGAGTCTTGGGAACTAATTCTTCATCTCGGCATCTTAAGAGGAAGGCCAAGTGGCTCGGGCTATTGCGAGGATCGCCAAATGTTTTGGCATCTTTTTTGATGTCCTCCACATAGAGGTTTTTTAACATATCACCTACGAAAGCTTTTACGGCTGGAGTCAATTAAGAATCATGGTTCTTGGATTTAGACCGTGTTAAATTGGAATTATTTTCCGAGGTTTCGGCTGAGATTACACGGGTCAACTTCAGGAATTTTCACTGCACAAGATCTAAACAGTGAATGAGCTGAGATGAGCATGCTCAAGTTCAGGTATTTATACCCGACCTATGCTCACCAACGCGTGAGGCACTGTGATGACATGACGTAACACGTAGCTCGCCTCTCTATTGAAATTTTCAAAGTTCTTTTTGATTTCAATGGATTCTCTAATATTCCGTTTTTTTAATAACCCAAGACTGATGCAAGAACTTTGGTATCTTTTACATTAATCATGTGTCCAGTTAAGTGCGGGTGTGTAGCTTTTTAACTTGAACGTTCAAACTAAGAACTCATCACACACTTTTTTTTTAAGATACAATTATACTGCATTGTATTTTCTAATTTTCCAAACTGATTTATATTGAAAGCATTCAAACTTATATCCTTTCACATACATTTATGAATTAAGCAAGGGTAGAATTAATTTTCCGATACTTAACAAAGTCCAATTAATCCGCGGCGGCATTCGACCTTCTAGATTACCTTGGTTCTATATCCAAACGCGCTACTGGCAACAGCGCACCAAATTCTTCTATGTGAACTGTATTTTGCGACTAAACGGCGACGCGAGAGATTGATGTAGATAACTTATAGAACGACCTGATGAGCTGTCTATTAGTAGTAGAATGGTACTATAAAAATTATAGAGATATATTATGCTAATATTCTTAGGTATACTAAATCTGTATTTAACTATTTTTACGAAACTCTTTAAGTGGCTGCTTGTGGATTATGCAGGCAGTTTATACAGATAAGTTACGGATAAAAAAATACTGGTTTCAAGATCTGGCTAGAAATATGTCAGAATCAAAGAGCCTAAATTTTCAGTTACATGTATTCTGAAGTCAAGGAACGTTTGGTAGTACCAAAGGGGCCGAAAATCATACTTTCGTAACTATGTCAATTTCGGTGTGGACTAGGTGAACAATAGTTATTATCGTAGAGTATAAAATCTTCTATTTTTTTTTTTTTTTTGATAAAACCATAGTCATTCAAACAGTTTCCGCAATACAAGAAAATAAATGAGTATTTATTCTAATTGAATGCTTTTAACTCGTGAAATGTTATTTATTATATGACAGTTACTATTTTTCACGTAAGTCGCAAGTGACATGTTTTTCAGCTATTTTAACCAAAGATGGAGTTGGGAGGTCTAAAAATCAATATATCAATTAGTAAGCAAAACTCAACAATTGTACCAAGTATAAACCTTCCATGACTTTTTGCAAATTATATATTATTTGTCTCTACTAATTTGCATAATAGTCTATTATTGTTGGGAAAAGGGCAAAAGATCGCCATCCTGCACATGGGGATATATTAACAAGTTTTCTTTATTCCTATGAGGCAACCTGGTTTTATTGAGGGCCTTCTATGTTCAATTTATGTCATAGCGGATTTTAGAAATTGGAATTTGGGCAACCTGTAGATAATTTACTTCCATTTTAGCTCCATTGCAAAAGTAATTATGATTTATCCTTTTGGAAATTAAAACAATGACCTTCTTTTTTTGTACCGGGTGTCCAATTAAGAATGGTCCCGGCCATAACTCGGTAACCGCTAATCACTTAATTTTGGGGAAAAAATATTTAGGGCTAAATCGGTTAAGAAAAATCGCTGGAAATTGTTTTCAAGTTCGATGGCCGCTAGGGAGCGTAACAGCAACTCAAAAATGAAAATGCAGATGCCTTAAATTTTCCTAATTAAGGTTTGTTGAAAATATAAGCATTGTATTCTTCAGGCAATTATGCAACTTTTTGCTATTTATCTTTTTTTTTTCAATTTTCAATAATAGAGGGGTGGAGGAAGGTCAAACTTTTTTCTTTTAAACGTTTAGATATATCTCTGTTTTGCGTAAACCGTTTACATTGAACTTGGTGTCAGAAGAAGCGCTTTATTTGCTCTTCACGTAGAACTGTTAACTGTACCGTAATAATTCTATTAGTGGTCCCGAATCCGAAACTAACCTCACCAATTTTTAGAGGAGAAAAAGTGACAATGATGAAGTGAAAATTATTTTCATATGTCATTTCAACTAATCCTACAATGACAGAAAAACCATAAAAGTAATTTTTTTGTTTTTTTTTTTAGTTTTTCTAAAATTGTAGGCATAGTTGAAATGACAGATGAAAATAGTTTTGTCTTCATCATTCTCACTTTTTCTCCTCTACAAATTAAAAAGGTTATTTTTCCAATCCGACGTTTCGGATTCGGGCTACCATCAACTTTTTTAATTTAAATACAGACCTGGATTTTTTACCTTACTATTCCATACCTTCTATAATCTTCAATTCAATTATGACAAAAAAGCCACATCATAGCATTTGATTTTTTTGTGAAAATCCGTATTATTTCAAGAATTAAGAAAAAACGCCATCTAGTGCCCACTAATAGAATCGTTAGGGTACACTTAATAGCAAAAAAAAAGCACTTTTTTTCTGACACCAAGTTCAATATAATCGGTTTATCCAACAAGCTTGAAAGAAAAAAGTTTGACCTTTCCCTACCCCTTTATTATGGAAAACAGAAAAAAATGATATATAGCAAAAAGTTGCATAATTGCCTGAAGAATACAATGCTTATTTTTTCGACAAACCTTAATTAGGAAAATTTCCTTTTTTAAGTTGCTGTTACGCCACCTAGCGGCCATTTTTCGGATTTAAAAATAATTTCCAGCGATTTTTCTTGGAAGAATTACCCATAAATATTTTTCCCCATGGATGGTGAGATCAACGGTTACCGAGTTATGGCCAATTCTTAATTGGACACCCGGTACAATAAAATATTAGTTAATTATTTTCAGACATGTCGCCTGTTTTAAATAATTTACTCTTTTTTATTCTGTTTTTTATTTGGCACACTAGTTAACTAAAAATGTACTTTGATTATCTAATAATACTTTGGATGGCATCAGTTATTTAAATCTAATCATAAGCCCTAAAATATCGTATAATTTTAAACCTTATTCTTAATGATAATATCCAAATTTTTGAAATTCTTATAGCATTAATTGTAATTCTGTTTGCCGTCTATTAATTAGCATCTTACATCTGATAAAATATTCCTCATTTCTGACTAAAAGTTGAACATATACCTTCTTATTTCAATTCTTTATATCGGTCTAAACCAGTTAGGAAAACATTTTATAAGATGCTTTGCATATGAGATTCAACGGTGGAGGTTTTAAAACTAATCTTGAAACTGCCCTTTAGTAAGAAGAGTGGTATAACATCTTTCGTGGTTTTCGTAAATCTAGCTTTCAGAATATTATTATATTATCCGAAAAAAAAACTAGTTCTACTATACAGTTTTGAGATTAATCTTATTATATAGTGTTTTCTTAATACTCTTTAGGTTTAAAATCAAATTAAGAGACTTTACAAAAAAACTATACTCTAATACCTTAAACTAGCAACTATTTTAAATAGTGATAAATTCTGGTCGAATAAATTAAAAACCAATCTGTAATTCTACAAAATATGTACTGGCCGGTCAGCCTCGAGATTCATTGACCTTCAAAAAATAAAATCTTTCCGAGTTTTACGTCAGGAAATTCTGCAGAGTTTGCGCAGATCTAAGTGTATCAGAAATAAATTACTCCGTCGTTTTAAAACCCTCTGGAAAGGGTGATCTAAAGGACAGTACAAATGCTTTACATATCCGTTATTATAAAAAAAAAACAATTGAGCATCAGATAAAATAGACAGATGATACAATTATCAAAATTTTTGTTTTAAAAAGCAATGACATATCACGTAATATACTATAATTTTAAAATCTACGAAAAAAAGTAACCCATTTTATATGTTATAATACCTATTAGCATTTCCATACATATTTCAAGGCCTACTTAAAATATTTATTCAAATGTTATCATGAACTATATATATTATTTTTATTTATTTAATAAGATATTTTTTCCTTTCTTTTAGGTATCAATTTTTCATTACACATAGTTCAACTTTTTGAAAATAAGTTTGAGTTCTTCATAAAAATCTCACTTATTTTTATATGTAACATTTTTGTATGTGTTATAACAACAGAGATATAAACCATTTTTACTCTCCTTTGGATAACCTTGCATATTTTTTATATATATTTTTAATAGACGAAATTTTCACTTAAAAAGTTTAGGCTTTTTAGTCTTAACCCTAAAAATACTTTTTAGAGAAAAAAAAAATAGGGCATCGATATGATACTAGAAATGAAGCAAACAGATAACTTACTCCAATGATAAAAAATATAATATGTTTATAATGATTATCATCTCATAAATTTAAAACCGAAATTGGACCAATAAAAGGTCATCAACGCCAATTGTCATCGTTGGAAGACATATTTGATTGTAATAAACTTGTAGTAGTATATACATTTTGTTCAAATTTAATAGTCACAAAGGGAAATGATTGTTCTATCTCTGCATATTGAAAAGTAAGTTGGTAATAGGTTTATTTAATTTATCTGTCCAGAATATTTTAATACTAATCTAAAACTAAGCATTTATTTTTATTGTCAAGAATTATTTTTCGTTACATAAGATATAGAAACAATTTTTATTTGTTCAGTAATATAGTGGAGTATACCGCATATTCCTAAATGTTTAACTACTTGATTCGTAAATTTATTTTAGTTGTTATTTTATTTATTTATTTTTTAAATATCTGATTGTATTGTATTCTTTCGATAAATATTGGCCCCGCGCAGATTTGTCAACCCTGATTTTAACATCATCTCATCATTACCTCGAAAACAGGTAACATTAGTCATAAAACATGCTACATGAAATATGTATAGAATCTTGAGGAGTACCCAAAATTCGGAAAAAAAAATTAACGTTCCATTTAGACAGTAAAAATTGGCATATGTCCTTCTATTCTGAGATACACTGTATATTAAAGATATCTATGTTTAGAATACCGATAAAACGTTAATAAAATAGGCGGACTTGATCTTTTTTATCTTGTTAAATTTCTCAGATTGTTTTAACAGGCCGTGGAACCCCGATATATTCATTTGTATTTAAAATACAATTTACGGAATGTTTAAAGCATTTTTCATTCAGATTTACATTCACTTTTTTCTTTTCATACAAACATCAAGTTTAATTATAATCATGTAGACTTCTATTCCAAGTTTGACAATTTTGTTCATTTTCGCACCATCACCTTTTAATGTTTTAATGAAATACTCAGGATTTTTATTTAAATTCTTCTAGAACTTATTATTCTGTAAACATCCGCTTTTAGTTTTTTAAGAAATCGGCTGAAAATTGCTCAGCTTAATTACTAGCGCAAATAACAAAAAACCATTTAAAAGGAAACATTTCCAAATAATTTTGTTTGGATTTTTATGGAAACTGAATTATTTTAGTAACTATTTAAAGCAGAGAGAATTTTACGCTGCTATACATGGCAAAAGTAAACAAAGTTTCTTTTTTAAATTTCTAATTTTGTAATGTGGTGTTGCCGCTTCTATCCTAAACTAGTAGCAACAGGTCTAGTTAACCATTTTGTTCCAAGTTAAGCGGTTGAGAGGTGAAAGGGCTTCAAAGGGTTAAAAATATAAAATTTTAAACGACATTTGCTCAAAAAGAGTGGAATTTAAGTACAGGAGAATCTATAAATGTAATAATATATAGATTTTAATTTAAAAAAAACCAAATGTTGCCACCGGCTTTGAATATACGCGACAACACCAACACAATCCATTCATATGGGTTGGTATCTTGGTTCTCCAGATATTTCTAATAGGCCACTCAATTTGGCGCACCCTGTATATACTAATAACAAACCGATAAATAGTTACATTAAAGAAGGATGGCAAATGACATTTAGTTTTGTTCCCATCAAGCACAGATTAAGGATTAAAAATTGCATGACTTATTTGGCCTCACGAGCTGAGCAAAGTAAAATAAATGACATAGCTCTACCATTTTTAGGGACATTTAGAGAATTATACGGTTTATCAAAATGTAAAAGAAAATCCAAGGGTTTATATTTTAACATCCAAAAAAAACAAAGAATTAAAGAAGCCTATATTAAAAATGACTTAACGTATATTAAATTTCAATTTGGCTTCACTTTAAACTCACAAAATACGATCCATATCACAAAGAAATTAATTACTGTACTTTAGTATTTAATAAAAATTAGATATGTTATCTAATGTGTTAAAACGCATAAGTGCAATAAAATATATGCATTTTATGGTTGTAAATTCCTGATGACAATAAAAATAAAAGCTATGGAATCATGCAATGAACTGTGGTCATGAATAAAACTATAAGGTAAGAAACACATAAAAATACCTAAAACTAGAGTGCGGTTCCTGGTAACGTCTTCAAGCAATATAAGTTCTACGAGAATTTGGTGAGTGACTCCATCAACTAATAGAAGTAAATTGCTGCCTTTTACCTTGTCTTTTTCTCTTGGCATTGTTGAAATTCGGCTCTAGAGTATATCCGACCTGTAATCAGAAGACACATTTAGCGTTTGTTTCGAGATTTGTTTACTTATTACAATACAAATACTTGAATTTTCCATGGGTTAAGCAATAAAAAAATATGGGATAAATGACTAATTATTACCTCTAATGAAAATTAATAAATACAAAATACATTTTTGTCATATTTCTTTAAAGTTGGTAGTGACATTTCGAATTCACCATTGTTATCAGAATGCATACTAAATACTTTCATCTTTCTACATATTAGATAATGTTTGCCAGAGTTGGTGTAACAAAATAGTGTAATAAAATTATCGTTATACCGGAGAGGTTCATTCAAAATAATTTTTGTTAATAGGTAATTACAATACAATTTACTAGTTATTATTTCATAAAACCTAATTAAATCGCTTACTTTCCGTCTGTTGATGTGAAATGTAGAATACAAAGGTGCCTTAAAACTGGAATATAATTTTTATCAATAATGAAAATATGAGTGTGCTAATTGCCTCAGACGCTTTAAAATTCTTTCCAATCTTTTTCCATAGCTAACATACTGTGGCTTATAAACAAGACATATGAAATTAATGCGACTGTTACAGTGTACTAATTCTCAAAACAAAATTTAATATATAAATACATGTCCTAATAAATGTTCAATTTGAGAACTAGAAATCATCTCTGAATAACACATTCTCTTTCCAACTTTTTTAAGATCGTTGTTAATTATGGCATATTGATCATTTCTATTTCTCGTGAAAGTTATTGTGACACAATTTTCTTAATTAAGAACTAGTGATCTATTAATAACGGAGGATGGGTTTAACCAATTTCTTAAATCATAATTATCATTCTTGGTCCTACCGGACTATTTTATTGATAATTTTAAAAATACTGCAAATGACATCCCTTTGATCAATGATACTTTTGCTAACGATATATTCAGAAATAAGAAGCATAACCATTTAAATCGGGAAAGTTTGAACTTTAAGGATGTTAACTCAGAATATTTTTCCGAAATCTTAGAAGGCTGCTAATGTAATTCCTTTAACTAAAACACTTGAAAGAAATTTCACATTTTCGTCCCATTAGAACGTGCCGAACCTTGCCAAAGGTTCTGAAAAAAATTGCCAACAGGCAATTTGGTAAGTTTGTTTCAAATAATAAGGTACTTGGTTCCCCTCAACCTGCCTTTAGGGCTAACAACGACTGCTCTTTCAAAGTAAGTGATGAAATATTTCATGCTTCCGACAAGGTTCAAAACACTTGTCTAATATTGTTAGAATATAGGAAAGCCTTTGGCAGTTTAAACCATGAACTTCTTTTCACTAAATTTAGTCATTTTAACGTAGGTATCAAAGTTATTTTAAGGACAAGTATCAAAGAATTTACTTCAATAACAAATACTTTCGATTATAATCATCACACCACTGGTCGCGCAGGGCAGCATTAATATTTTTTTAGGACATGGTCTACTTTTGAACGCAGATAAAACCCGATGTTTTGGCAATGACAACAATGTAATTTTAAAACCAACAAACGTTTGTAAAATCTAGATGTTTTAATGGATAACCATTTATGTTTTGAGAAACGTTAATTAATTTAAAGATCCTTTGGAAAACTTAAAACTCTTTTCTATATCGAACATATTTTGGACGATGCTATCAGATTAGATTAAAACTTATTGATTGATTTTGTCTAACATATCCTATTGTATTGCCGTTAATTTGTTCGGAATGATAAAGCTTACAGCTTCTTCAAAAAGTACACTTTTTAATCTTCGATCGAATGTTTAGAATAGAACACAATTGCAACATTAAGAATGTATTCTTCCATAATAATAATATATCTGTTTGTATATAAACATTATGCAATTAATATTTTTTCGTTTTTTTTCTTACTCCATAATCTTTTCCATTCCATTGCTATAATAATATTCTGTTTTCTTAGATCAATAATTAATTATAATTAATATTTAGGTTATTTAGAACGGATTCTATTTTGATATATTATACATTTTTATAACTGTATTATTTTAGAACAAGTTAATTAAATTTATTGTTATAGTAGGGAGTTGTTTACAAGCAACACTGTTGGATATCGTCGCCTTCGGTAGAATATGTTATCATATGCATTAGTGTATTAATCCTGATTAAAGACTTTTTATTATTATTTTTACTACTTTTATTATTTTTATGACTTAGCATAAACTTGAAGATTAGTTCATGAGATATTAGAATAATCTTACAAATACTCAAGATCGTAGAGGATAGGTGGACTGTATCCATTAATTGCTTAATCAAATATTGAATTTACAATTAATTAAAATGCGTTAAAAGTAACCAAAATTAAACAAAATAAAAATATACCGCAACATAAAGCCTTGGCATTTAAATACAAGCCAAAGAAAAATAAAAATGAGGTTTCTAAAACTGCAATGAGATTACTGACATATCAAATGACAACAAGCGAAAGAATCCTAGGAATGCATTAGCTGCTAACTGCACCCTAACTACGTACGTTGCCCCTGGCAGTACTTCGTGGAGCCCGCACGGAGCCTGCAAGTTCAAAACTATATAGCGGACTGAATCGGAAGGCTTAGTCATCGTGGGCACTTCCTCGATCCTGGCGAATACCTCCCGTTGCAGCAGTTAGATACGCGGACCGTAAGAATGATAAGTACATGAATGCGGATTGTATATATTGCAGTATTAAAACATGGTATGTTTATTAAATTTAAAACGAATTAAATGATTTATTTTAGTAAATACGGAACACGTAATATTAAACTTATGGCTAAAAAAAAACCTTGAAAAGTTCTCATCTTTTAACTTTTAGGAGTTAAGGGTAGCGGACCTGTCAAAAATGATAAATGACAGTGGGCGTAAACTTCTTTAGGCCCCGTTAATGGCAGAAAGCACTAAAGATTAAATGTTATAAATAGAAATGAATGAATGCGTAAACGATTGTTAAAAACTGAGATAAAAATAAAGGGGAATTAAGAATAAGAAACATGAAATAAGTAGTTGGATAAAGTATACAATTTTGATTTATATATTTTAGATTGCCAATGTAGTTAGAGAGATTCGACAATATCAGCAAGCCACGTACAAAATTGAACAGGTAACCCGAGTTTCAAACTACCTTCTAGACAGTTCCCGGATGATGAATGATAATGAGCTGTTTGCAGAATCTCTAAAGATAGAACCAAGAGCAAAGCTTACAACTCAATCAAGCATTGGTAAAAGTTAAGAATTCGTTTTGGTGTTTTTTAAATCAGTATATCTCCCGGATCCCGTATTCACATTAATCCTAGCTGATTTTTGAAATAATGGAGGTACCATTTAGCTTGGGAACTTACTCCTGAAATATCAGAATGATAATTTGTTTACTTTCCGTTGTCCGCGCTTCGCCTGCTTTGTCGCACTTACAGAACCAGCCTCTAATTACATTGAAAAACGGTCAAATTTCCTAAATTGTTTCAATGTGATGGACTATGGCCCCCTTAAATTGTTTTTGCAAAAAAAAACGGAGAGACGAGAGAAACATATTTTAATTTCACATACATAGTGGCGATTTTTTCGCGGACTTATTTTTTTGTACTTTTACAAATTTGTATTTCTTCTAAATGGTACGAATACTGGAACCGGGACGATAGTAACAGCACTGTTAGACCATCTTGCATATTTTACTCCTAACCCCCTAGCTTTTTTATTAAATTACAATAGTATATTACATAACAAGTGTTGAAATCGAGGGCAGAAATCCGCCGAGTTGGAAAAAAATAACTTTCACACGAGTAAACTACCCTATTTTTCCTATGACCACAAAGATTCCTCTGTAAGACTTTTATTTTTAGTTACTTATCGACACTAACGCTAAAAACGTTTTCATATCTCTGTTTAATAAACATTTTTATATAAAAATAAATCAAAAAATGTACTAAAAAGTGAAAATAAAATTCTATCTTGAAAATTTTACTCTCTAAAGTCTCCAAACTTATTCTTAATTACCTAATCACAAAAATATATTTATGAACTGGGTGTGTAATACCACGAGTATAATGTTTTACTCTCTTCATTATTTTGGCGCTTCACGGAGTAAAATTTCCAAGACGTAAAAAAATATTATTTTTTTTTCTAAAGTCGGTTTTATTTTTTTTTATTTTTTTTATTTCACCCTTTTTAGTTCTATGTGTACGAGTTTTATTGTAAACCTGAGGTTTCATTAATATCCACTGGGTTCACTGCATATGTAACATCATTGTTTAATAAGATGTCATATAGAATGGTCAACGCATATATTTTTAACCGACTTCTTTAATGTCGCGCCATTTTTAACATTTTTTTAATATGCTTTCTATGGGACCACTCCGACGGTATTCTGAATATTCCCGAAAATTCTCGTTTAAACTGGTCAAACCATCACAGAAATCGATGTATATACGTAAAAAAAAATTATATAAGGTCGAACTGATAACCTCCTTTTTGAAGTCGGTTAAATTTGAGTAATCACTTTGATTAATTGTAAATAAAAAAAAAGAAAAGTATTTTTCAACACACGTGTTAATATAAGGCACTTTCTAACCAAGTTAACAAAGATTTTTTGAGTTTTATGTGTGGTTGTAGGAAAAATAAATGTATGCGTTGTTTATAAAAATAATTGCAAGAGATTGTGATATTTCGTAAGCGTTTGTGTGGAGCTAGTGAGTAATCTTAAACTCCATGCATTATTTTTTAACTTGCATTACCTTAAATCTTATTCACCTATAAAACTTTCGATTGATAAGAACCTTCTATCGATTTTACACTAAGAAACAATCTAAGAGCTACGTTCTTATAACTGCGACTCTTAAATGGTAGGGGGATTAATTTTTGAATCCAGGATAAAAATTTTAAATTTGGTACACTTCAATAGCAAAGTAAATACTATTTTTTGTGTATATTTCGCGACTGAAAATTTCAAGATGACGTCTGGGCACCATTTTGAAGAGTCAATGAAAAGACTTTTTTAACTTTAATTTATCACTGAAATATGGAGCCAATGCCAATTTGAAAACGGCCCGGCGGCTACACGTAACAATGAGAGAAACTAAATATTTGAAGAGTAAAAATTCTTGAGAACATTTAAAACTCTAGTATCGTATTTCTTATCTGATCCTTAGCTAACATATTTATATGAACATGGGTGCTAAATACTATACAGTTTTCCAACGAGGGCTGAATAGGGTCTCATTTTTGAAGTCCACTGAAACGGGAAAAACGAAAATTATTTATAAAAGTCTATTTTATGCATTTTTTCCACAAGAAATAGAAAGCCTCACAAAAATAGACGTTTGAACATAAAACTAAACACTTACGTCTTGCATGGTTGTTTTTGTTTTACTTCTATGATGGTTAAAAACCCTTATTTCTGAGATGGCTGTTTTATTATTTTTTAATATTTTACACCCATTAACTTTATTTCTATTTAATTTAATGGGTTTCATATGTGATAAAAAGTATATTCACTTTATTTCAATCACTTTTAGTTTTAAAGCCAAGAGAAATTTGACACGTTTATTATTTTGTCGCAATGATATACTGGTAAGACGAAATATACAGATTATTACGTTACTCTATATCATAAAAACCAAGAAAATACAAGAGTAAGAATAATAAAAACAATTTTATGGATAAAAAAAGTATTTGATCGAAAAAGGAATATACAAAGAACTGGTCCACATCAAGCCGTTTTAATTTATTTTAGACTGGACACCACCTATTGAATTGCTGAGGCAGTTTGTTATGGCCTGGAACTTCCCTCGTTATGATTTTTTTTTCATTTGTTAGGAATAGTGAAGTGTGGCCCAACTTAGTTCAGTACATAGTCACTGTATATATTATATGTTACATATACTGTCTTTTCATACATTTGTATTGAGCGCCATTTTGTTCCATCATATTGGATTCCAACCAGTTTCTTTCTACTTATGCCACACTTGACTTAATTTAAAATAAACTCATTAAGTGGTTTTTACATTGACACATACCGCAATTTTGTTACGTCATGTTAAACTCGTACAATCAAAAGCAGTGTTATCGTGCGGGTCATACGATTTATCAACGACAAACTTTTTAAGTTTGTTTTTCTTTTATTACGTGTAATGATATCCTCTGCATAAAATCCGGAAGATGAATTAGACAGACCTATGATATTTTCGTATGAAAAAAGAGGATAAACATATAAATACCAGCAGTTGCAAAAATCTTTGAGCGATGTCACTTCAAAGTCAGATTGACAAATGGTATTAAATCTAATAAAATGTTAGACTTAAGTGACAATGTAAAAATGGATGTTCGTAATGCAATTTACGATTTATATACATCAAAAACTAATATAACCCTTCAAGTTTTAAAATAAGCCTCAAAAAATCGAGGCATATTGGAAATTGGACTAAAATCCTTCTCAAAATTAATACAAATGTTGGATTTTCGATATAAAAAGGACGGTAATCGAAGATTTTTATGCGAGTTGCCACATATAGCAAGTCAGCGTATCCAGTTTTTAAAAAAATACACGGAAAATGTTAATTCAAAATTTAGAAAAGTGGTATTTTTAGACGAGACTCGGATATTTTCTAATGGAAGTGGTTCAAAATCTTGGCAGGACGAGTCTGTAAAAAATGTCAAGAGAAAAAAGGGATGTGGGACGGGAAAACGGTTCATCATTTTGCATGCAGGTTCTTCAACAGGATTTCTCCCAGGTGCAAGATTACTGTTTTCGTCAACATCCAAAAGTATGGACTACCATGATAATATGAACTGTGAACTGTTTGAAAAGTGGTTAAAAGAACAACTGATTCCAAATTTGGATGTTCCCTCTTTAATCATTCTGGACAATGCATCTTATCATTCAAGAATCTTAAATAAACAACCTACTTCATCCTGGAAGAAAAGTGACATTTATGACTGGATAATAAAACAAAAACAAAATCCTTTACCCAATATGCTGAAACTAGAACTTCTTTTAATGGCAAAATCTATTAAAAAACCTGTATATATATATGTATACATATATATATATATATATATATATATATATATATATATATATATATATATATATATATATATATATATATATATATATAGTGTATAATTCTCACAATTACACATAAAATTTCTATAATTTAATAAGACAATTCTATGCATATTTAATATTTACTTAGATGGTATGTACAGTGACTACACTGACCTTCTTACAGTCACGTCAGTTGAACCTTGCACGTTCTGATGACTATACATAATATAATGTTATTAAATTTTACTATTTTGCATCATTGAGATCGCACGCATTGTTTAATTGATAGTTGTATAAATGGAATGTAAATCTTGGAATAAATCAGTACGTTATTAACCACGATAATTGTTACTCATTTACTACAAACAAATACCTACTACGTCCTACATCGTCCCGCTGCTCATCTCAAGCCGAAGCTGAGCAAAGCTATTGGCAAGCAAAGCTTGCACATTGGTCCTTCGAGCCTTAAAGCCGTTCTTCAACCGAAGAACATCCGTCCAATATACACAACCGTGTATCCGTCCATCAACTTTATCGTCCGTCCATCTACAAGCAACCAAAACCAACCATATAATCACAGTTGTCAGGAAGTCTGTCGTACATGGCAAGAAAAAAGCTGAACAGAAACCAAAGAGCTAAGAAACGTCAAGAAAAATTAGAAGAAATCGTTATAGCTTCTTTAGACGGAGTTGACATCAAAACGCACAATTCAGGTTTGCCAGTCACGCCAACCATAGATAAAAAACCGTTTGAATTCGTAACCAGGCTAGAAGCAAGATTTAAAGAGCTTTTCGGCGAATAGCTTACCACCAAAACCTGTTTTAGGGTGTCGTTGCCTGAACTGAGTAGGGTAACGTGAAGAAGCACTCGAAAAAACTAAGTGGTGGGAAAAAGCAAAGTGCCGTTAGCTTCACTCGCACACACAAATATACACGTTACTTAATAATTGGTATTTTCCTTGTTGCCCAGTTACCGCTGGCGAGGGGAATACTAAAAGGAATAAATAAGATATACCTGTGCCAGTTCACGCTGGCGGGCATATATTATCGTTTCCACGATTGAGTATCACACACAAGCAAAGGCTTTTCCCCGTGACCAGTTAACGCTGGCGAGGAAAATACTTTAAGGGTTTAATAAGGTATTCCTGTGCCAAGTTCACGCTGGCGGGCATATATTATTGAACTCAGCTTAACATACAACACAAACAGACACTACTTGCAAACTAGCCGAAAGTAAACAAAAAACAAATAAACAAACAAAATATCCCGTCCCGTCTGTTCAAAAATTCATCATGTCTGCGGAAAGCAAAATGAATGAGCTTGTTCAAGAACAAGAAGAACTAGGAAAACAAATAATCCAGCTTATCAGCAATAGCAAGAAGGACTCTTCTTTGAGAAAAACTGAAACATATATAAAAGACCGCATCGCCACCTTAGAAAAAATATGGAAAAGTATCCAGAAAAACGACAAGGAAATAAAAAACCTAAACCTCACCGAACATGCATATTTTACCAAAAAATATGACAACCAATTAAAAGAAAAATACGAAGAAGTACTAAACTACCTAAAAACCTGTCCAAAAGCAGAAACACCTTCAGCAAGTTCCGCCGATCCCTTGGCGGAAAAAGAACAAGAACACCGTCTGAAAAAACAAAACTTCAGGCTGCAACAACTACAAACCGACCTAAACCAAATTGAAACGGAACTAAGCCAAGGAAAGTCCAAATCTCGCTATAAGCTTCACATGGAAAAAATTAAAAAACAATGGGATGCTATTCATCAACTGCATGAAGAAATAATGATAAATGAAACAAAGTTTCAAAACAACTATTTTGTCAATAATACTTATGCAGACACTCTTGGCCAGTACGAAGAAATTCTGGAAAAACTAACTTTAGAAGCTCAAGAAAATATCATGGCCCAAACTCAACAAATCGTGGTGAACCAGCCACAGCAAAAGTTAGCAATTCCAAAAGTCGTTATCCCGATCTTTTATGGAGGATATGAAAACTGGTCTAATTTCTTCGATATATTCAAAAGAGTAATTCATGAAAACCAAGCACTGACCAAGGCCGAAAAGATGCACTATCTGAAAACCCACACACGGGGAGAAGCAGGCAAATTGATTCAACACCTTGAGTCAACTGAAGCTAATTACGAAACAGCATGGGAGTTATTGCAAAAGCGATATGAAAACAAAAGGCTACTAACATTCCAACTAATTGATAAGATATTAGACGTACCAACGGTTACAAAAGAAGACGCACTGAAACTAAAACAACTACACGACACTACAAGAGAATGTCTACAGGCGTTGAAAAACCAAGATGTAGAAATCGATACATGGGGTCCAATGGTAATTCGAATAATCCTCAGAAAATGGGATTCTGAAACCAACCGTCTATACGAACAAAATCTTCAGAAGCCGCATGATATCCCAGAGTTCGAAGAATTTATGAACTTCTTAGAAAGACGATTCCAGTCATTAGAAACCATTGCCGTTAACGTCGCATCAGACAATAACAAAAAACACAGTAACGCTGGTTGTCTATTCTGCAAAGATAAACAACACATGACGTACCACTGCCAAAAGTTCAAAACGCTTTCAGCAGAAGAAAGAAACAAACAAGTCCAAGAAAAACACATGTGCTATAATTGCTTAAGTCATGATGTTGGCAAAAGGTGTTTCAGCCAAACAAGGTGCAATATATGCAGTCGCCAGCATCATACACTTCTACACCTTGAAAGATATCAACAAAACCAACAACGGTCAACAGACTACCAACCCAGAGGTTTTCAAAGAAGTTCTAACAATCCACCAAGAAATTCCCAATACAACGCCGGTGCAGGAAGGTCAAATAATCAACCTAACACCAATAGAAATACTTCAACACACCATACTAGCAAACAAGAAGAGAACGTTCTTCTCGCAACAGCCCTTGTTGAAGTTTCCACTTCAAGTTCATCGCAGCCATTACGACTTCTGATCGATCAAGGTTCACAATCTTCGTTTGTTACGGAAGAAGCCGCCCAACGACTAAATTTGCCACGCCGCCACATCAGAGCTGAAATATCTGGTGTTGGCGGGGGAGACCCTAAAATTTCCAAATGGTCCACTAATGCCCAGATTAGACCAAGATTCAAAAGTACATTTTCTATGGAAGTTAACATGATAGTCCTCCCAAAGTTAACACGTTCCATGCCGAAACAAAAACTCCAAATACATAACATAGACAACTGGAAAAATGAAGTTTTAGCAGACACTACCTTTATGACTCCTGGACCAATAGATGGAATTTTAGGAGCCAAGGAATATGCAACCATAATCCTGAACGACCTTCAGAAAACTAAAGAGGGTCTTCTGAAACAAAACACGGAACTGGGTTGGATTGTGTCTGGTTCTATATTATCTGAGCCTCAAAGTATTGAAGTAATTAGTATGATTTCTCAATATGAAGAAGATAATCAGCTAACAAAATTCTGGGAGATTGAAGAAATAATGCCATGTCACCAATTAACACAGGAAGAACAAGCGTGCGAAGAATTTTACGAAAAAACCACACAACAAGACAAAGAAGGAAGATTTGTAGTTCGAATTCCGTTCAAGCAATCGCCAGAAACTCTAGGCCACTCAAAGCCACGAGCAGCAGCAAGACTTGTAAACGTTGAGAAAAAATTTCAACACGATCCCGAACTACGGGACCAGTACATAGATTTTATGAAGGAATATCTAGAATTAGGTCATATGCGGAAAGTTGGACGACAAGAAATCAATCAAGGAAAATATTACATTCCGCATCAAGCTGTCATCAGAGAAGCAAGTACAACCACTCGCTTAAGAACAGTCTTTGACGCATCCTAAAACTTCCACAAATATTAGCCTCAACCAGATCACGCACGTCGGTCCGAGGTTACAACAAAATAACGCAGATATAATTATTCGTTGGAGGAAACATGAAATTGTCTTCTGCGCAGACATAGAGAAAATGTACCGCCAAATCAAAGTACACCCAGAAGACCAACCTTTCCAGAGAATATTATGGAGAGAACATCCTAATCAACCAATGTTTGAACATGAACTTACCACCGTAACCTACGGTACCACGTCAGCTCCGTACCTAGCTATGAAAACACTTCAAACGCTAGCAAAGAAAGAAGCAAACAATTTTCCGGCAGCAAGTGAAGCAACATTGCAAGATTTCTATGTTGATGACATTTTATCAGGAGCAACAAACGTTCAAACAGCCCTAGAGCTTCAAAAACAACTGTTGCAAATGCTTGGGTCAGCAAAATTCAATTTAAGAAAATGGTCAAGCAATTCTCCTGCACTACTAAAGTCCATTCCGGAAGAACTTAGAGATCAAAAAACTCATGAGGTGCCGCAAGACGAAGAAAAAAAGTCCTTAGGGGTCTTGTGGTCCCCAGGAGACGATATATTTAAGTTCAAAGTAGAAATCTCACAAATCAAAAAACTAACAAAAAGAAACATTTTATCCGAAATCTCCAAACTATTCGATCCGTTGGGATGGCTAGCTCCAGTTGTCATTCAAGCCAAACTCATTATCCAAGATCTATGGTTACGAAACCTAAACTGGGATCAGCCCGTCGACGAAGAAATATCTACAAGATGGTTGCAATTTCAAAGTAAAGTAAAGGAACTAGAGAAAATTAGAATTCCTAGGTGGATGCGTTACCGAAACTCCAAAACAGAACTACATGGGTTTTGTGACGCGTCAGAAAAGGCGTATGGTGCTGTAATTTACAGCCGAATAGTAGAAGGAAACGAACATACTGTCACACTTCTACAAGCAAAATCAAAAGTTGCCCCAGCCAAGAATAGAACAACTCTACCTCGGCTAGAACTATGCGCTGCCGTACTTCTGTCTAAGTTAATACAGAAAACCAGAACCGCCTTGCAACTAGACAACACCCAAACATTCGCATGGACTGACTCCATGATCACTCTAGGGTGGATAAAAGGAGATCCTACAAAGTGGCAAACCTTCGTCGCCAATAGAGTATGTGAAATACACAGAAATGCAACAGGAGTTTCTTGGAATCACGTCAAGTCTCAGGAAAATCCAGCAGATATTATCTCCAGGGGTCTGGATCCTGATAAGCTGGAAGCTACCGAGTTCTGGTGGAAAGGTCCTCACTGGCTCAACTCATCCAATAACCTTCCTCTGACCAAGATAATCCCCGAAGTAAACGAGGAAATCAGAGCAAATTGTTACAAAGCTGAAATTGTAGTAAAAAGTGACATATGCGAAAAATTCTCTGACCTTACAAGAATGCTACGAGTTTTATCATACTGCTACCGAGTTACCAATAGAGAGGAAAGCCCTATTCTCTCTGTTAAGGAAATACAGGTCACCCTTAAAAAAGTCGTCGCATTGATTCAAAAACAAGAATTTAGTGAAGACTACAAATCACTACGTACTACCAAGACAGTTGGAAACAACAGCAAACTGCGGAATCTAAGTCCATTCCTAGACAGCGAAGATCTCATTAGAGTCGGAGGGAGACTAGAAAACGCACCAATAACTTACCAGAAGAAACATCCAATGATTCTTCCGTACCACAGCCATTTTTCCAAGCTAGTTATACTAGAAGCTCACAAGAGAACTCTCCATGGCGGAAACCAAGCAACTCTTGCATATATTAGGAGCAAATTTTGGATTATTAACGGGAAACGAGCCGTCAGAACCCAATTAAAAAAATGCATCAGTTGCATTCGTTATAAAGCCAAAACCGCAGAACAATTTATGGGACAACTCCCGAAACCAAGAGTAACTCCAGCACCACCATTCACAAACTCAGGGGTGGACTATGCTGGTCCAATTCAAATTAGAACCACCAAAGGGAGAGGACATAAGTCGTACAAGGGCTACATTTCAGTATTCGTGTGCCTTGCCACCAAAGCGATTCATTTAGAAGTGGTCAGCGATATGTCAACCGAAGCATTTTTAGCTGCATTCAGACGGTTCACTGCAAGAAGAGGTCATGGTGAAAATATGTATAGTGACAACGGCACTACATTTTTGGGAGCATCAAAACAATTTGAAGAAGAAGTGAAGGAAATTATCGAAGAGCCTCACCTGCAAAATGCAATTATCAGCTCAGGAACACAATGGCACTTCATCCCACCCGCAGCCCCACATTTTGGAGGAATCTGGGAAGCAGGTGTCAAATCCATGAAACATCATCTAAAGCGAGTCATTGGAGCATGCACTTTGACCTATGAAGAAATGACAACCTTGGTGCACCAAATTGAAGCGTGTTTAAATTCGAGACCGCTTTGCCCCCTAACGGAAGATATTGATGACACCAATACATTGACCCCTGGACATTTCTTAATAGGGAGAGAATTATTAGCTCCCCCCGAATTTAAATCCTTCCCGAACTGTAATCTGTCGCAAAGGTGGAGACTCGTTCAAAAAATGAAGAGACTTCTGGGAAGCCTGGACTACTGAGTATCTTTCCAGACTTCAACAACGATATAAGTGGAACAAGCCTATTGAAAATTTGCCATTGGGCACAATGGTTCTAATTAAAGAAGAAAATATAAATCCGAACAAATGGCCTTTGGCGAGAATAATGGAAATTCATCCAGGTCAAGATGGAGCAGTTCGAGTCGTAACAATAAAAAGGCCAGGAGGTGTCACTCAAAAGAGACCAATTCACAAGTTAATTCCTTTGCCTACAGACCAAGATACACAAGCCGCTACCCAGCCCACAATAGAAATCAATAGTCATGTTGCACAGAAAGAAGAAAGAACCACAAAAGAGAAAAGACTGAAACTTCAAAATCAGCACTTCTTTATGTTTTGACAATTCTATTCTTGCTAATTTCTGCAACGACAGCAGAAAACTCTTACAAAATTCACCAACCCCAACATGGCCTTTACATAGAACATCTAGGGACAACTCAAATTGACAAAGGAGTCTTTAGAATAGAAATAGCACATTCCAGAAACAGGAGTGAAAATGATGTGAAGGCAGTAATCAACGTAGCTTCTCAATTTAGAGACCTATGTGATAAATCAAAAAGGCTTACAAATGACGCCAGATGTGAAGCCCTAACCCATCATTTGGAAGAGTTAAAAAATCATACCCAGTGGATACTGATGAATCTTAACGACGTCCATCATACAAGACGGAAAAGAGGCTATCTTGGAAAATTTTTAACAACTGTATTTGGAGTCAACGATGAAGTGTATCAAGATGTCGACTCGCTCAACAAAAATCAAGAGCAATTGATTCGATCGTCCAATCACCAAACTAAATTTATGATGTCCGCGCTCACGGAGTTCAATGAGACAGAATCGAGGATCACCAATAGACTTAAACATTTTCAAGAAAAACTCAACCAAGGACTAGAAGCAATCAACAACATGCAGACTTGGTACAAGCAAATAGACACCAATGCCCTAAATATTCAACTGCTAAGCGCCTACCAAGTAGCACAAAACTTCATCAGCGAAATAAATGAATACTATGACAAACTATTGAACATCCGCTTCAATAGGGGCACAATATACGAACTAGTATCACCGGCATATATCAACAATAT